>WNNJ02000902.1:0-25956 GCA_012934845.2 Pomphorhynchus laevis | reverse complement strand
ATGCCAAATTCGGTTAAAGGCTAGTAAAATGACATAATGCGACAACAATAAAAACGTCTGTTATAAATAAAGATGTCTAATGTGCAAGTTTTGTGTTACTACAATTTTATCGCTCGAATCAAGCAATTTATAGAAAATGCAATTTGTAAAAGTCAAGCAGACAGCCAAAACATCATTAAGATGGCTCATACTACGGATTTGTGCTCTCGGTAATCATTGACGTTGTAATGTGACAAATAGTATGCTTATTGTTATCTGTTGACGTTTTTTAAATATTGCTGCTTTTAACATTTTGGCCTATTCCACTGAAATGCTGACTCTTGTTATTATGCTTGTTTAATACAATCTCAATGATACATACGATAATCTTTTAAATAAGAAAACGATGGATACTTAAACGCAGCGAATAAAAAGACTAATACAAATAGAGATAAGCTAAAAAGCAAATGTTTAGTTTACGAGAATTCAGCAGTTAGAATTAAGCTTTATTGAGAACATTCTATTTTTCAAAAGTCAAGCAGGCAGCCGAAACGTCATTGAGATTGATTATAGTACAGACGAGTGCTTGTGTACATTTTCGACAGTTGAAGTTGACACATAGTATGCTAATCATTAGTGTGGATCAGTTAATAAACGACAGCAGCTTAAAACATATTGCCGTATTTGATTGAAATCCATGACAATTAATATCAGGCATGTTTGATGCAATCTTAATCATGCAATGCCTAATTTGTTAGATGGACATAAAATGACATCATGCCGCAACAATAAAAACGTTTTATTATAAATAAAGATGGTCTAATATGCAAGTTTCAAGTTACTACAATTTTATCGCTTGAATCAAGCAATTTATAGAAAATGTAATTTTTAACAGTGAAGCAGACAGCCAAAACGTTATTAAAATGGTACATGCTACTGATTTTTTGCTTTCGATCATCATTGACGTAAAAACGTAACAAATAGTATGGTAATCGTTATTTGTATATTTTGTTCGTTTTGCAACTTTTTACATTTTGCCGTATTCCAACAAAATGCATACTTTTTTATGATGCTTGTTCAATGCAATCCCAATGACAAAACGATAATATTTTGATTATTATAACGAATGATACTTAATCGCAACAAATAAATTTAGTGATATATATAGAGACAGTTTTACAAGCAAATTTTCAGTTTATGAAAATTCAGCAGTTCGAATTAAGCTATTAAGTGAAAATGCTATTTTTCAAAATTTAAGCAGGAAGTCGAAACGTCATCAAATTAATCATACTTCGGATGTGTGATCGTGTCGTTTGATAGACATTCAGAGGTTACTTATTGTATGCTTTTTGTTAGTGTTAATCAGTTATTAAACGACAGCAGCTTAAAACAAACAGCCGTATTCCATTAAAATCAATGACAATATATATCATGCATGTTTGATGCAATCTTAAATAAACACATGCCAAATTCTTTAAAAAAATATATAATGACCCAATGCCGCAACAAAAGACGCCTGTTATGAATAAAAAAGTCCAATATGCAAGTTTAAAGAGTCTTCAATTTTGGCGCTTAAATCAAGCAAATATAAGAAAATGCTGTTTTTAAAAGTAAGCAAACAGCCAAAACGACATTAAGATAGCTCATACTACTGATTTGTGCTCTCGGTCATCATTATGGATACCACGTGACAAATGTTATGCTGATCGTTATCTATCTACTTTTTTTACATATTGCAGCTTTGAACATTTTGCCCTATTTCAGGTTACTTTAATTTTTATAGTTACTACAATTTTGGCGTTTAAATCAAGCAATATATAGAAAATGCTATTTTTAAAAGGCAATCAGACAGCAGAAACGTAATTAAGATAGCTCAAACTACCATTTTGTGCTTTTGGTTTTCATTAAAGTTTAAACGTGACAAACAGTATGCTAATCGTTTTCTGTTGACTTTTTTCACATATTGCAGCTTTTAACATTGTGCCTTATTATAACGAATTGCATACTTTTGTTATGATGCTTGTTTAAAGCAATCGCAATGACAAATATGATACTTTTTTAAATAATTTAACGAATCACATTTTTTGCAACAAATAAATTGACTCATATAAATAGAGATTGTCTTAAACCATATTTTTAGTATAGGAGAATTCAGCAGTTCGAATAAGGCTATATAGAGAACTTTCTTATTTTAAACAGTCAAGCAGGCAGACGAAACGTCATCGAGATTGATAATACAACGAATAATTGCTATTGTTTTTTAGGTTTAGAGGTGACACATAGTATGCGAATCTTTTGTTTTGATCAGTTATTTTACGACAGCAGCTTAATACATATTGCTGTATTCCATTAAAATTCATGACAATAAATGTCATGCATGTTTGATGCAATCTAAATCATGCAATGCCAAATTCGTCTAATATGCAAGTTTTAAGTTACTACAATTTTATCGCTTGAATCAAGCAATTTATAGAAAATGCAATTTTTAAAAGTAAAGCAGACAGCCAAAACGTCATTAACATGGTACATGCTACTGATTTGTGCTTTTGATCATCATTGACGTTTAAGCGTGACAAATAGCATAGTAATCGTTATTTGTTGTTTTTTTTCATTTTGCAACTTTTTACATTTTGCCGTATTCCAACGAAATGCATACTTTTGTTATGATGCTTGTTCAATGCAATCTCAATGACAAAACGATAATGTTTTAAATTTTTTTTTTCAAAAAATTATTTATACAAACATAAAATATTAATGTTTTAAATATTACAACGAATGATGCTTTACCGCAACATATAAATTGAGTGATATATATAGAGATAGTTTTACAAGCAAATTTTCAGTTTATGAAAATTCAGCAGTTCGAATTAAGCAATTAAGAGAAAATGCTATTTTTCAAAAGTCAAGCAGGATGTCGAAACGTCATCGAGATTGATCATACTACGGATGTGTAATTGTGTCGTTTTGTAGACAATCAGAGGTTACTTATAGTATGCTTATGGTAAGTGTTAATAAGTTATTAAACGACAGCAGCTTAAAACAAATAGCCGTATTCCATTGAAATCAATGACAATATATATCATGCACGTTTGATGCAATCTTAAACATACACATGCCTAATTCTTTAAAAAAATATATAATGACTTAATGCCGCAACAAAAAACGCCTGTTATGAATAGAGATAGTCTTATATGCAAGTTTTAAGTTACTTCAATTTTGGCGCTTAAATCAAGCAAATATAAGAAAATGCTGTTTTTAAAAGTAAGCAAACAGCCAAAACGACATTAAGATGGCTCATACTACTGATTTGTGCTCTCGGTCATCATTAAGGATACAACGTGACAAATGGTATGCTGATCGTTATCTATTTACTTATTTTTACATATTGCAGCTATAACATTTTGCCCTATTTCAGGTTACTTTAATTTTTTAGATTACTACAATTTTGGCGCTCAAATCAAGCAATTTTTAGAAAATGCTATTTTTAAAAGTCAGGCAGACAGCAGAAACGTAATTAAGATAGCTCATACTACTAATTTGTGCTGTTGGTTATTATTTAAGTTTAAACGTGACAAACAGTGTGCTAATCGTTTTCTGTTGACTTTTTTCACATATTGCAGCTTTTAACTTTGTGTCTTATTATAACGAATTGCATACTTTTGTTATGATGCTTGTTTAAAGCAATCGCAATGACAAATATGATACTTTTTTAAATAATTTAACGAATCACATTTTATTGCAACAAATAAATTTATCATATAAATAGAGATTGTCTTAAAAGCATATTTTTAGTTTAGGAGAATTCAGCAGTTCGAATAAGGCTATATAGAGAACTTTCTTATTTTAAACAGTCAAGCAGGCAGACGAAACGTCATCGAGATTGATAATACAACGAATAATTGCTATTGTTTTTTAGGTTTAGAGGTGACACATAGTATGCGAATCTTTTGTTTTGATCAGTTATTTTACGACAGCAGCTTAATACATATGGCTGTATTCCATTAAAATTCATGACAATAAATGTCATGCATGTTTGATGCAATCTAAATCATGCAATGCCAAATTCGGTTTAAGGCTAGTAAAATGACATAATGCGACAACAATAAAAACGTCTGTTATAAATAAAGATGTCTAATGTGCAAGTTTTGTGTTACTACAATTTTATCGCTCGAATCAAGCAATTTATAGAAAATGCAATTTTAAAAGTAAAGCAGACAGCCAAAACGTCATTAACATGGTACATGCTACTGATTTGTGCTTTTGATCATCATTGACGTTAAAGCGTGACAAATAGCATAGTAATCGTTATTTGTTGTTTGTTTTTTTCATTTTGCAACTTTTTACATTTTGCCGTATTCCAACGAAATGCATACTTTTGTTATGATGCTTGTTCAATGCAATCTCAATGACAAAACGATAATGTTTTAAATTTTTTTTTTCAAAAAATTATTTATACAAACATAAATTATTAATGTTTTAAATATTACAACGAATGATGCTTTACCGCAACATATAAATTGAGTGATATATATAGAGATAGTTTTACAAGCAAATTTTCAGTTTATGAAAATACAGCATTTCGAATTAAGCAATTAAGAGAAAATGCTATTTTTCGAAAGTCAAGCAGGACTTTGAAACGTCATCGAGATTGATCATACTACCGATGTGTAATTGTGTCGTTTTGTAGACAATCAGAGGTAACCTTTTGTATGCTATTACTAAGTGTTATAAGTTATTAAACGACAGCAGCTTTAAACAAATAGCCGTATTCCATTGAAATCAATGACAATATATATCATGCACGTTTGATGAAATATTAAACATACACATGCCTAATTCTTTTAAAAAATATATAATGACTTAATGCCGCAACAAAAAACGCATGTTATGAATTGAGATAGTCTTATATGCAAGTTTTAAGTTACTTCAATTTTAGCGCTTAAATCAAGCAAATATAAGAAAATGCTGTTTTTAAAAGTAAGCAAACAGCCAAAACGACATTAAGATGGCTCATACTACTGAATTGTGATCTCGGTTATTATTAAGGATACAACGTGACAAATGGTATGCTTATCGTTATCTATTTACTTATTTTTACATATTGCAGCTATAACATTTTGCCCTATTTCAGGTTACTTTAATTTTTTATATTAAAAAATTTTGGCCCTCAAATCAAGCAATTTTTAGAAAATGCTATTTTTAAAAGTCAGGCAGACAGCAGAAACGTAATTAAGATAGCTCATACTACTAATTTGTGCTGTTGGTTATTATTTAAGTTTTAAACGTGACAAACAGTGTGCTAATCGTTTTCTGTTGACTTTTTTCACATATTGCAGCTTTTAACTTTGTGTCTTATTATAACGAATTAAATACTCTTGTTATGATTCTTGTTTAAAGCAATCGCAATGACAAATACGATACTTTTTCAAAAAATTTTACGAATTACATTTTATTGCAACAAATAAATTTATCATATAAATAGAGATTTTCTTAAAAGCATATTTTTAGTTAAGGAGAATTCAGCAGTTCGAATAAGGCTATATAGAGAACTTTCTTATTTTAAACAGTCAAGCGGGCAGACGAAACGTCATCGAGATTGATTATACAACGAATAATTGCTATTGTTTTTTAGGTTTAGAGGTGACACATAGTATGCGAATCTTTTGTTTTGATCAGTTATTTTACGACAGCAGCTTAATACATATTGCTGTATTCCATTGAAATCCATGACAATAAATGTCATGCATGTTTGATTCAATCTAAATCATGCAATGCCAAATTCGGTTTAAGGCTAGTAAAATGACATAATGCGACAACAATAAAAACGTCTGTTATAAATAAAGATGTCTAATGTGCAAGTTTTGTGTTACTACAATTTTATCGCTCGAATCAAGCAATTTATAGAAAATGCAATTTGTAAAAGTGAAGCAGACAGCCAAAACATCATTAAGATGGCTCATACTACGGATTTGTGCTCTCGGTAATCATTGACGTTGTAATGTGACAAATAGTATGCTTATTTGTCACATATATTTGTGACAAATAGTATGCAGACGCTGCCTTAGAATGGCAGACAAGTTTGGTTTCCACGCCCTAACCTGTCAATTTGGCGGGTACCCCGGTATTCGACACGATGGACTTCGAGACACAATATTTCAGGCGGCAGTTTCTGCAGGACTGAGAGTCGCGAAGGAGGTACCCAATCTCGTGCGCAACTTACGAGAGAGACCAGCCGACATTTTGATTTACGAGGATCCCCCTCTAGCAGTCGATTTTGCGGTGACAAACCCTCTGCAAAATGCCTACGTTTCCATGGCTGCTAAGATTCCTGGATATGCTGCAGACAGATATGCAGCATGTGTCAAGGACCGAAAATACAAGCGGAAAATGGAGGAAAGTGGGTATTGTTTCTCGGCCGCAGTTATAGAGACATATGGAGGTTGGAACGCCCAGGGGGAAAAACTTGTCAGATTCATTGCCCGATTTATGTCTTGGCGAGGCAATATTTCGTATAGCAAGGCGGCAAACCAGCTCTTTCAGCGTGTCTCGATCTCCCTGATGAGAGGGAATGCCAAAGCGATTCTCAAGAGCCTCGAAGATTTGGGGAGACCTTTAATAGAAAGCAGTGTTGGTCTTTACGACGACCCAACCCCGCGTCTCAACCCTTCGGAATTTCTTACTCAGGTGGCAGCCTTATCCGAAGAAATCGTCATTCGAGAAACCATCCTTCCTACAGTCAGAAATGTGGACATCCATATCAATGATGTCAAGCAAAATCTTCGAATCTTACATAGCGGAGGCGTACTCGACTTTCAAACTGGGAAAGATGAAAGCCCGATCAAACAGACACCCTCATACCCCACACGCTTACTTGTGACACAGAGTAGTAACACTGAGAACGAGGGCGTAGTGGCCACGACGAGCGGTGTCGGAATAGAACAACCTTGCAATAAAACGAACCTAATAAATTTTGATTGTGAAGGTTGGACTGGACAGAATTTTGTGATTGCTGGGGACAGTGCGGGCCACAACATCGTGATGTCTGTATTTCTTATGTCAATGAAGAGAGGAATTCGAATACCTGATCGATTATTTGGATTTTGCCCAGCCTACTGCTTAAGCTCGGGTATTTCACCTAGCCGACTTGTTAGCCTGGTAGGCCCATTTCTTAATTTCAGCGTCATGACGACATGCGAAGAAACAAAGGGACTGGGGAAGGTTGTGGTTGCAGGTGGCTTTACTGATGCGCCCAATGTGATAAGGGGAATAAACATGGACACGTTTGACGTCCAGAATACCAGCATAATGAGCCGCAAATCTCCTCTTACAATTTGTATAACAAACGAAGAATTGGTGCCAAAATATTTTGAACTGGATGAGCATACATGTGCAGTAGACGCCAACGCAGGGTCAATATTGATTTTCGACTATTCAAAAGAATCAAATCAAATTATCAATTCAAATCAAGTAATAGGCGATATTGGAAGCCTCTGCTACCTGGATTATACGAAATCACAGCTGTTGTCACTGGATTCAATCCGCCTCGGAGGACCGGGACTGTACGAGATGCCGACAAATATGTGTCCGCGAACGCCACTCAACAGCCTGCCGAATCCAGCAAGGGGAACGGAAAGACGTCAGAGGCAGAGAAGTCGACGGATGTGGCAGCAACAGAGGAGGACAACGACGCTGTTTTTCTTACCGCCTCGGAGGACCGTGACTGTACGAAATGCCGACAAATATGTAGACACCTTGCAACAGCTTGCCGAATCCAGCAACGTGGACGGGGAGACGTCAAAGGCAGACAAGTCCACGGATAAGGCGGAATCAAAAGAATAGCGACGCTGTTTTTCCTTAAAATTTTATTTATCTTTATTTTTATTTATTTGAACTGTATATTGATTGTTTAGATGTAGTATGCTTATTGTTATCTGTTGACGTTTTTTAAATATTGCTGCTTTTAACATTTTGGCCTATTCCACTGAAATGCTGACTCTTGTTATTATGCTTGTTTAATACAATCTCAATGATACATACGATAATCTTTTAAATAAGAAAACGATGGATACTTAAACGCAGCAAATAAAAAGTCTAATACAAATAGAGATAAGCTAAAAAGCAAATGTTTAGTTTACGAGAATTCAGCAGTTAGAATTAAGCTTTATTGAGAAAATTCCTTTTTTTCAAAAGCCAAGCAGGCAGCCGAAACGTCCTTGAGATTGATTATAGTACAGACGAGTGCTTGTGTACATTTTCGACAGTTGAAGTTGACACATAGTATGCTAATCATTAGTGTGGATCAGTTAATAAACGACAGCAGCTTAAAACATATTGCCGTATTTGATTGAAATCCATGACAATTAATATCAGGCATGTTTGATGCAATCTTAATCATGCAATGCCTAATTTGTTAGATGGACATAAAATGACATCATGCCGCAACAATAAAAACGTTTTATTATAAATAAAGATGGTCTAATATGCAAGTTTCAAGTTACTACAATTTTATCGCTTGAATCAAGCAATTTATAGAAAATGTAATTTTTAACAGTGAAGCAGACAGCCAAAACGTTATTAAAATGGTACATGCTACTGATTTTTTGCTTTCGATCATCATTGACGTAAAAACGTAACAAATAGTATGGTAATCGTTATTTGTATATTTTGTTCGTTTTGCAACTTTTTACATTTTGCCGTATTCCAACAAAATGCATACTTTTTTATGATGCTTGTTCAATGCAATCCCAAAGACAAAACGATAATATTTTGATTATTATAACGAATGATACTTAATCGCAACAAATAAATTTAGTGATATATATAGAGACAGTTTTACAAGCAAATTTTCAGTTTATGAAAATTCAGCAGTTCGAATTAAGCAATTAAGAGAAAATGCAATTTTTCAAAAGTTAAGCAGGATGTCGAAAAGTCATCGAGATTGATCATACTACGGATGTGTAATTGTGTCGTTTTATAGACAATCAGAGGTTACTTATTGTATGCTTTTTGTTAGTGTTAATCAGTTATTAAACGACAGCAGCTTTAAACAAACAGCCGTATTCCATTAAAATCAATGACAATATATATCATGCATGTTTGATGCAATCTTAAATAAACACATGCCACATTCTTTAAAAAAAATATAAAATGACCCAATGCCGCAAAAAAAGACGCCTGTTATGAATAAAAAAGTCCAATATGCAAGTTAAAAGAGTCTTCAATTTTGGCGCTTTAATCAAGCAAATATAAGAATATGCTGTTTTTAAAAATAAGCAAACAGCCAAAACGACATTAAGAGAGCTCAAACTACTGATTTGTGCTCTCGGTCATCATTATGGATACCACGTGACAAATGTTATGCTGATCGTAATCTATCTACTTTTTTTACATATTGCAGCTTTGAACATTTTGCCCTATTTCAGGTTACTTTAATTTTTATAGGTTACTACAATTTTGGAGTTAAAATCAAGCAATTTATAGAAAATGCTATTTTTAAAAGTTAAACAGACAGCAGAAACTTAATTAAGATAGCTCAAACTACCATTTTGTGCTTTTGGTTTTTATTAAAGTTTAAACGTGACAAACAGTATGCTAATCGTTTTCTGTTGACTTTTTTCACATATTGCAGCTTTTAACATTGTGCCTTATTATAACGAATTGCATACTTTTGTTATGATGCTGGTTTAAAGCAATCGCAATGACAAATACGATACTTTTTTAAATAATTTAACGAATGACATTTTTTTGCAACAAATAAATTGACTCATATAAATAGAGATTGTCTTATACATATTTTTAGTATAGGAGAATTCAGCAGTTCGAATAAGGCTATATAGAGAACTTTCTTATTTTAAACAGTCAAGCAGGCAGACGAAACGTCATCGAGATTGATAATACAACGAATGATTGCTATTGTTTTTTAAGTTTAGAGGTGACACATAGTATGCGAATCTTTTGTTTTGATCAGTTATTTTACGACAGCAGCTTAATACATATTGCTGTATTCCATTAAAATTCATGACAATAAATGTTATGCATGTTTGATGCAATCTAAATCATGCAATGCCAAATTCGTCTAATATGCAAGTTTTAAGTTACTACAATTATATCGCTTGAATCAAGCAATTTATAGATAATGCAATTTTTAAAAGTAAAGCAGACAGCCAAAACGTCATTAACATGGTACATGCTACTGATTTGTGCTTTTGATCATCATTGACGTTTAAAGCGTGACAAATAGCATAGTAATCGTTATTTGTTGTTTTTTTTTCATTTTGCAACTTTTTACATTTTGCCGTATTCCAACGAAATGCATACTTTTGTTATGATGCTTGTTCAATGCAATCTCAATGACAAAACGATAATGTTTTAAATTTTTTTTTCAAAAAATTATTTATACAAACATAAAATATTAATGTTTTAAATATTACAACGAATGATGCTTTACCGCAACATATAAATTGAGTGATATATATAGAGATAGTTTTACAAGCAAATTTTCAGTTTATGAAAATTCAGCAGTTCGAATTAAGCAATTAAGAGAAAATGCTATTTTTCAAAAGTCAAGCAGGATGTCGAAACGTCATCGAGATTGATCATACTACGGATGTGTAATTGTGTCGTTTTGTAGACATTCAGAGGTTACTTATAGTATGCTTATCGTAAGTGTTGATAAGTTATTAAACGACAGCAGCTTAAAACAAATAGCCGTATTCCATTGAAATCAATGACAATATATATCATGCACGTTTGATGCAATCTTAAACATACACATGCCTAATTCTTTAAAAAAAATATATAATGACCAAATGCCGCAACAAAAAACGCCTGTTATGAATAGAGATAGTCTTATATGCAAGTTTTAAGTTACTTCAATTTTGGCGCTAAAATCAAGCAAATATAAGAAAATGCTGTTTTTAAAAGTAAGCAAACAGCCAAAACGACATTAAGATGGCTCATACTACTGATTTGTGCTCTCGGTCATCATTAAGGATACAACGTGACAAATGGTATGCTGATCGTTATCTATTTACTTATTTTTACATATTGCAGCTATAACATTTTGCCCTATTTCAGGTTACTTCAATTTTTTAGATTACTACAATTTTGGCGCTCAAATCAAGCAATTTTTAGAAAATGCTATTTTTAAAAGTCAGGCAGACAGCAGAAACGTAATTAAGATAGCTCATACTACTAATTTGTGCTGTTGGTTATTATTTAAGTTTAAACGTGACAAACAGTGTGCTAATCGTTTTCTGTTGACTTTTTTCACATATTGCAGCTTTTAACTTTGTGTCTTATTATAACGAATTAAATACTCTTGTTATGATTCTTGTTTAAAGCAATCGCAATGACAAATACGATACTTTTTTAAATAATTTAACGAATGACATTTTATTGCAACAAATAAATTTATCATATAAATAGAGATTGTCTTAAAAGCATATTTTTAGTTTAGGAGAATTCAGCAGTTCGAATAAGGCTATATAGAGAACTTTTTACAAACAGTCAAGAAGGCAGACGAAACGTCATTCGAGATTGATAATACAACGAATAATTGCTATTGTTTTTTAGGTTTAGAGGTGACACATAGTATGCGAATCTTTTGTTTTGATCAGTTATTTTACGACAGCAGCTTAATACATATTGCTGTATTCCATTAAAATTCATGACAATAAATGTCATGCATGTTTGATGCAATCTAAATCATGCAATGCCAAATTCGTCTATTATGCAAGTTTTAAGTTACTACAATTTTATCGCTTGAATCAAGCAATTTATAGAAAATGCAATTTTTAAAAGTAAAGCAGACAGCCAAAACGTCATTAACATGGTACATGCTACTGATTTGTGCTTTTGATCATCATTGACGTTAAAGCGTGACAAATAGCATAGTAATCGTTATTTGTTGTTTTTTTTCATTTTGCAACTTTTTACATTTTGCCGTATTCCAACGAAATGCATACTTTTGTTATGATGCTTGTTCAATGCAATCTCAATGACAAAACGATAATGTTTTAAATTTTCTTTTCAAAAAATTATTTATACAAACATAAAATATTAATGTTTTAAATATTACAACGAATGATGCTTTACCGCAACATATAAATTGAGTGATATATATAGAGATAGTTTTACAAGCAAATTTTCAGTTTATGAAAATTCAGCAGTTCGAATAAAGCAATTAAGAGAAAATGCTATTTTTCAAAAGTCAAGCAGGATGTCGAAACGTCATCGAGATTGATCATACTACGGATGTGTAATTGTGTCGTTTTGTAGACATTCAGAGGTTACTTATAGTATGCTTATCGTAAGTGTTGATAAGTTATTAAACGACAGCAGCTTAAAACAAATAGCCGTATTCCATTGAAATCAATGACAATATATATCATGCACGTTTGATGCAATCTTAAACATACACATGCCAAATTCTTTAAAAAAATATATATAATGACCAAATGCCGCAACAAAAAACGCCTGTTATGAATAGAGATAGTCTAATATGCAAGTTTAAAGTTACTTCAATTTTTGGCGCTAAAATCAAGCAAATTATAAGAAAATGCTGTTTTTAAAAGTAAGCAAACAGCCAAAACGACATTAAGATGGCTCATACTACTGATTTGTTCTCTCGGTCATCATAAAGTATACAACGTGACCAATGGTATGCTGATCGTTATCTATTAACTTTTTTTACATATTGCAGCTATAACATTTTACCCTATTTTAGGTTACTTCAATTTTTTAACTTACTACAATTTTGGCGTTCAAATCAAGCAATTTTTAGAAAATGCTATTTTTAAAAGTCAGGCAGACAGCAGAAACGTAATTAAGATAGCTCATACTACTAATTTGTGCTGTTTGTTATTATTTAAGTTTAAACGTGACAATCAGTGTGCTAATCGTTTTCTGTTTACTTTTTTCACATATTTCAGCTTTTAACATTGTGCCTTATTATAAAGAATTAAAAACTCTTGTTATGATTCTTGTTTTAAGCAATCGCAATGACAAATACGATACTTTTCCAAAAATATATACAAATTACATTTTATTGCTACAAATAAATTTATCATATAAATAGAGATTGTCTTAAACCATATTTTTAGTATAGGAGAATTCAGCAGTTCGAATAAGGCTATTAAGAGAACTTTCTTATTATAAACAGTCAAGCAGGCAGACGAAACGTCATTGAGATTGATAATCCAACGAATAATTGCTATTGTTTTTTTAGGTTTAGAGGTGACACATAGTATGCGAATCTTTTGTTTTGATCAGTTATTTTACGACAGCAGCTTAATACATATTGCTGTATTCCATTAAAATTCATGACAATAAATGTCATGCATGTTTGATGCAATCTAAATCATGCAATGCCAAATTCGTCTATTATGCAAGATTTAAGTTACTACAATTTTATCGCTTGAATCAAGCAATTTATAGAAAAAGCAATTTTTAAAGGTAAAGCAGACAGCCAAAACGTCATTAACATGGTACATGCTACTGATTTGTGCTTTTGATCATCATTGACGTTAAAGCGTGACAAATAGCATAGTAATCGTTATTTGTTGTTTTTTTTTCATTTTGCAACTTTTTACATTTTGCCGTATTCCAACGAAATGCATACTTTTGTTATGATGCTTGTTCAATGCAATCTCAATGACAAAACGATAATGTTTTAAATTTTCTTTTCAAAAAATTATTTATACAAACATAAAATATTAATGTTTTAAATATTACAACGAATGATGCTTTACCGCAACATATAAATTGAGTGATATATATAGAGATAGTTTTACAAGCAAATTTTCAGTTTATGAAAATTCAGCAGTTCGAATTAAGCAATTAAGAGAAAATGCTATTTTTCAAAAGTCAAGCAGGACGTCGAAACGTCATCGAGATTGATCATACTACCGATGTGTAATTGTGTCGTTTTGTAGACAATCAGAGGTTACTTTTTGTATGCTATTGCTAAGTGTTATAAGTTATTAAACGACAGCAGCTTAAAACAAATAGCCGTATTCCATTGAAATCAATGACAATATATATCATGCACGTTTGATGCAATCTTAAACATACACATGCCTAATTCTTTAAAAAAATATATAATGACTAAATGCCGCAACAAAAAACGCCTGTTATGAATAGAGATAGTCTTATATGCAAGTTTAAAGTTACTTCAATTTTTGCGCTAAAATCAAGCAAATATAAGAAAATGCTGTTTTTAAAAGTAAGCAAACAGCCAAAACGACATTAAGATGGCTCATACTACTGATTTGTTTTCTCAGTCATTATAAAGTATACAACGTGACAAATGGTATGCTGATCTTTATCTATTAACTTATTTTTACATATTGCAGCTATAACATTTTGCCCTATTTTTGTTACTTCAATTTTTTAGCTTACTACAATTTTGGCGTTTAAATCAAGCAATTTTTAGAAAATGCTATTTTTAAAAGTCAAGCAGACAGAAGAAACGTAATTAAGATAGCTCATACTACTAATTTGTGCTGTTTGTTATTATTTAAGTTTAAACGTGACAAACAGTGTGCTAATCGTTTTCTGTTTACTTTTTTCACATATTGCAGCTTTTAACATTGTGCCTTATTATAAAGAATTAAATACTCTTGTTATGATTCTTGTTTAAAGCAATCGCAATGACAAATATGATACTTTTCCAAAAATATTAACGAATTACATTTTATTGCAACAAATAAATTTATCATATAAATAGAGATTGCCTGAAACCATATTTTTAGTATAGGAGAATTCAGCAGTTCGAATAAGGCTATTAAGAGAACTTTCTTATTATAAACAGTCAAGCAGGCAGACGAAACGTCATTGAGATTGATAATCCAACGAATAATTGCTATTGTTTTTTTAGGTTTAGAGGTGACACATAGTATGCTAATCTTTAGTTTTGATCAGGTATTATACGACAGCAGCCTAATACATATGGCTATATTCTATTGAAATTCATGACAATAAATGTCATGCATGTTTGATGCAATCTAAATCATGCAATGCCAAATTCGTCTATTATGCAAGATTTAAGTTACTACAATTTTATCGCTTGAATCAAGCAATTTATAGAAAAAGCAATTTTTAAAGGTAAAGCAGACAGCCAAAACGTCATTAACATGGTACATGCTACTGATTTGTGCTTTTGATCATCATTGACGTTAAAGCGTGACAAAAAGCATAGTAATCGTTATTTGTTGTTTTTTTTTCATTTGGAACTTTTTACATTTTGCCGTATTCCAACGAAATGCATACTTTTGTTATGATGCTTGTTAAATGCAATCTCAATGACAAAACGATAATGTTTTAAATTTTTTTTTCAAAAAATTATTTATACAAACATTAAATATTAATGTTTTAAATATTACAACGAATGATGCTTTACCGCAACATATAAATTGAGATATATATAGAGATAGTTTTACAAGCAAATTTTCAGCTTATGAAAATTCAGCAGTTCGAATTAAGCAATTAAGAGAAAATGCTATTTTTCAAAAGTCAAGCAGGATGTCGAAACGTCATCGAGATTGATCATACTACGGATGTGTAATTGTGTCGTTTTGTAGACATTCCAAGGTTACTTATAGTATGCTTATCGTAAGTGTTGATAAGTTATTAAACGACAGCAGCTTTAAACAAATAGCCGTATTCCATTGAAATCAATGACAATATATATCATGCATGTTTGATGCAATCTTAAACATACACAAGCCGAATTCTTCAAAAAAAATATATAATGACCAAATGCCGCAACAAAAGACGCCTGTTATAAATAGAGAAAGTCTAATATGCAAGTTTAAAGTTACTTCAATTTTTGCGCTAAAATCAAGCAAATATAAGAAAATGCTGTTTTTAAAAGTAAGCAAACAGCCAAAACGACATTAAGATGGCTCATACTACTGATTTGTGCTCTCGGTCATCATTAAGGATACAACGTAACAAATGGTATGCTGATCGTTATCTATTTACTTATTTTTACATATTGCAGCTATAACATTTTGCCCTATTTCAGGTTACTTTAATTTTTTAGATTACTACAATTTTGGCGTTCAAATCAAGCAATTTTTAGAAAATGCTATTTTTAAAAGTCAGGCAGACAGCAGAAACGTAATTAAGATAGCTTATTCTACTAATTTGTGCTGTTGGTTATTATTTAAGTTTAAATGTGACAAACAGTGTGCTAATCGTTTTCTGTTGACTTTTTTCACATATTGCAGCTTTTAACTTTGTGTCTTATTAAAACGAATTAAATACTCTTGTTATGATTCTTGTTTAAAGCAATCGCAATGACAAATACGATACTTTTTTAAATAATTTAACGAATCATATTTTTCGCAACAAAAAAATTGACTTATATAAATAGAGATTTTCTTAAACCATATTTTTAGTATAGGAGAATTCAGCAGTTCGAATAAGGCTATTAAGAGAACTTTCTTATTATAAACAGTCAAGCAGGCAGACGAAACGTCATTGAGATTGATAATCCAACGAATAATTGCTATTGTTTTTTTAGGTTTAGAGGTGACACATTGTATGCTAATCTTTAGTTTTGATCAGTTATTTTACGACAGCAGCTTAATACATATGGCTGTATTCCATTGAAATCCATGACAATTAATGTCATGCATGTTTGATGCAATCTAAATCATGCAATGCCAAATTCGGTTTAAGGCTAGTAAAATGACATAATGCGACAACAATAAAAACGTCTGTTTTAAATAAAGATGATTAATGTGCCAGTTTTGTGTTACTACAATTTTATCGCTTGAATTAAGCAATTTATAGAAAATGCAATTTGTAAAAGTCAAGCAGACAGCCAAAACATCATTTAGATGGCTCATACTACGGATTTGTGCTCTCGGTAATCATTGACGTTGTAATGTGACAAATAGTATGCTTATTGTTATCTGTTTACGTTTTTTAAATATTACTGCTTTTAACATTTTGTCCTATTCCACTGAAATGCTGACTTTTGTTATTATGCTTGTTTAATACAATCTCAATGATACATACGATAATCTTTTAAATAAGAAAACGATAGATACTTAAACGCAGCGAATATAATGACCAATACAAATAGAGATAAGCTAAAAAGCAAATGTTTAGTTTACGAGAATTCAGCAGTTAGAATTAAGCTCTATTGAGAACATTCTATTTTTCAAAAGTCAAGCAGGCAGCCGAAACGTCATTGAGATTGATTATAGTACAGACGAGTGCTTGTGTACATTTTCGACAGTTGAAGTTGACACATAGTATGCTAATCATTAGTGTGGATCAGTTAATAAACGACAGCAGCTTAAAACATATTGCCGTATTTGATTGAAATCCATGACAATTAATATCAGGCATGTTTGATGCAATCTTAATCTTACAATGCCAGTTTTGTTAGATGGACAAAAAATGACATCATGCCGATACAATAAAAACATTTTATAATAAATAAAGATGGTCTAATATGGAAGTTTCAAGTTACTACAATTTTTTGCTTGAATCAAGCAATTTATAGAAAATGTAATTTTTAACAGTGAAGCAGACAGCCAAAACGTTATTAAAATGGTACATGTTACTGATTTTTTGCTTTCGATCATCATTGACGTAAAAACGTAACAAATAGTATGGTAATCGTTATTTGTATATTTTGTTCGTTTTGCAACTTTTTACATTTTGCCGTATTCCAACAAAATGCATACTTTTTTTATGATGCTTGTTCAATGCAATCCCAATGACAAAACGATAATATTTTGATTATTATAACGAATGATACTTAATCGCAACAAATAAATTTAGTGATATATATAGAGATAGTTTTACAAGCAAATTTTCAGTTTATGAAAATTCAGCAGTTCGAATTAAGCTATTAAGTGAAAATGCTATTTTTCAAAATTTAAGCAGGAAGTCGAAACGTCATCAAATTAATCATACTACGGATGTGTGATCGTGTCGTTTGATAGACACTCAGAGGTTACTTATTGTATGCTTTTTGTTAGTGTTAATCAGTTATTAAACGACAGCAGCTTAAAACAAACAGCCGTATTCCATTAAAATCAATGACAATATATATCATGCATGTTTAATGCAATCTTTAATAAACACATGCCAAATTCTTAAAAAAAATATATAATGAGCTAATGCCGCAACAAAAGACGCCTGTTATGTAAAAAAAAGTCCAATATGCAAGTTAAAAGAGTCTTCAATTTTGGCGCTAAAATCAAGCAAATATATGAAAATGCTGTTTTTAAAAATACGCAAACAGCTAAAACGACATAAAGATAGCTCATACTACTGATTTGTGCTCTCGGTCATCATTATAGATACCACGTGACAAATGTTATGCTGATCGTTATCTATCAACTTTTTTTTACATATTGCAGCTTTGAACATTTTGCCCTATTTCAGGTTACTTTAATTTTTATAGGTTACTACAATTTTGTCGTTTAAATCAAGCAATTTATAGAAAATGCTATTTTTAAAAGTCAAACAGACAGCAGAAACGTAATTAAGATAGCTCAAACTACCATTTTGTGCTTTTGGTTTTCATTAAAGTTTAAACGTGACAAACAGTATGCTTATCGTTTTCTGTTGACTTTTTTCACATATTGCAGCTTTTAACATTGTGCCTTATTATAACGAATTGCATACTTTTGTTATGATGCTTGTTTAAAGCAATCGCAATGACAAATACGATACTTTTTTAAATAATTTAAAGAATGACATTTTATTGCAACAAATAAATTGACTCATATAAATAGAGATTGTCTTAAACATATTTTTAGTATAGGAGAATTCAGCAGTTCGAATAAGGCTATATAGAGAACTTTCTTATTTTAAACAGTCAAGCAGGCAGACGAAACGTCATCGAGATTGATAATACAACGAATAATTGCTATTGTTTTTTTAGGTTTAGAGGTGACACATAGTATGCGAATCTTTTGTTTTGATCAGTTATTTTACGACAGCAGCTTAATACACATTGCTGTATTCCATTAAAATTCATGACAATAAATGTCATGCATGTTTGATGCAATCTAAATCATACAATGCCAAATTCGTCTATTATGCAAGTTTTGAGTTACCACAATTTTATCGTATGAATCAAGCAATTTATAGATAATGCAATTTTTGAAAGTAAAGCAGACAGCCAAAACGTCATTAACATGGTACATGCTACTGATTTGTGTTTTTGATCATCATTGACGTTAAAGCGTGACAAATAGCATAGTAATCGTTATTTGTTGTTTTTTTTTATTTTGCAACTTTTTACATTTTCCCGTATTCCAACGAAATGCATACTTTTGTTATGATGCTTGTTCAATGCAATCTCAATGACAAAACGATAATGTTTTAATTTTTTTTTCAAAAAATTATTTATACAAACATAAAATATTAATGTTTTAAATATTACAACGAATGATGCTTTACCGCAACATATAAATTGAGTGATATATATAGAGATAGTTTTACAAGCAAATTTTCAGTTTATGAAAATTTAGCAGTTCGAATTAAGCAACTAAGAGAAAATGCTATTTTTTAAAAGTCAAGCAATGTCGAAACGTCATCGAGATGGATCATACTACGGATGTGTAATTGTCTCGTTTTGTAGACAATCAGAGGTTACTTATAGTATGCTTATCGTAAGTGTTGATAAGTTATTAAACGACAGCAGCTTAAAACAAATAGCCGTATTCCATAGAAATCAATGACAATATATATCATGCACGTTTGATGCAATCTTAAACATACACATGCCAAATTCTTTAAAAAAATATATAATGATCAAATGCCGCAAAAAAAACGCTTGTTATAAATAAAGAAATTCTAATATGCAAGTTTAAAGTTACTTTAATTTTTGCGCTTTAATCAAGCAAATATAAGAAAATGCTGTTTTTAAAAGTAAGCAAACAGCCAAAACGACATTAAGATGGCTCATACTACTGATTTGTGCTCTCGGTCATAATTAAGGATACAACGTGAC
This sequence comes from Pomphorhynchus laevis, assembly GCA_012934845.2. Taxonomy (NCBI): domain Eukaryota; kingdom Metazoa; phylum Acanthocephala; class Palaeacanthocephala; order Echinorhynchida; family Pomphorhynchidae; genus Pomphorhynchus; species Pomphorhynchus laevis. The sequence goes on along the minus strand of WNNJ02000902.1, from coordinate 5,990 downwards.
AAATGGTATGCTGATCTTTATCTATTTACTTATTTTTACATATTGCAGCTATAACATTTTGCCCTATTTCAGGTTACTTCAATTTTTTAGGTTACTACAATTTTGGCGCTCAAATCAAGCAATTTTTAGAAAATGCTTTTTTTAAAAGTCAGGCAGACAGCAGAAACGTAATTAAGATAGCTCATACTATTAATTTGTGCTGTTGGTTATTATAGACGCCTTGACAGTGAAATTGCAAAAATAGAATTGCAGTCGATATAAAATTATCCAGATACTGGGCACCAATCAACGCGTTAATAAGATCATCGTAAAATTGTTAAAGTAAATGGTTACTCAGATTTCTGCTAACATACAAAACTTGAGTTGATAACATTTTCGATCTGTATTATTTAAGTCCACATTTTATTGGTTTCGTATATTACGCCAGATGATGATCACTCTTATTAAAATACAGCACATCAATAGTGGGCTCATTCCTTCAATAGTGTAATTCGCGTGAGAGTAGCATGCAAAACCGACAAAATGAAAATATGGCTCGCATATGCAAACTATGTTGTATTTCGTGATCGTCATGCTAGAAAGTATGCAACCGAGAATGCTTACAAAAACAAAATTTATAAATTCATGTATTTATCAAATAAAAGCATAAAGTTATACAGATAATATAGAACTTATCAGTTATTTACATCACATTTAATATTACAAATACCAAATTATATTAAGATATTTTCAATTCTTTGAATTGATTTCAGTTACCTGCAAATTCTAAGAAATACACAGACATTTATTTAATGTCATTTATTTAAAGTCAAAAATACTAACGAAAAAAATACTTACAATACATGAAGACGGTTTGATGACACAAATAGTGGGTAAACATTTTCAATCAAATTGTAATCTAATCGCCTTTAAAGCAAAATCGCGAAACTATAATTGCAATCGACAAAATTTCATACAAATACTGGAGGCGGCTAAACATCTGAGTAAGATCTTGTAATTGGTGGAGGAAATTGTTATTCAGGTTTCTGTTAACACAAGAAACTTTAACATTAAAAATAAAATGGTATTTTATCAAAATATTATCTAAATGGTTTCAAAAAAGAAATATTTTTAATTACCAACTTTTTTTAAATATAAAAATATCTTATCTTTTAAAAATTTAAAAAAAATTAAAAAGTAATGTTTCATGATCCTATTCATGGGAATGTCTTCAATATGTTAGATAATTTGGATACTCGAATGAAGTAGAGCAAATTTGCTGAAATTGACGGTGTTATTTCCTTCCTGGACGTACAATTCTTATTTTTCTTCAGCATTTGTTCCTCTTCGTTACTAAGTCCGCATTTTTTATCTCTATTTGGTTTAATTGTTTGCACGGAAAACTTGGCCGTACTATTGTAGTCGTCTTTCGAGAAGTTCATTATGACAGCATTTCATAATGTTGAATAGACGTTTTTTTACGGCTGGCTTGTCACAAAGTCTACCTCCGACCCTCCTCCTTTATAAGCACAGGATTGGGTCCGACCATGGCGATGTTCTTTCTGTACGTACAATGTTCGCGTGAAGGTAGTTTTAGTACTAAGACCACTGTGCTTAGGAAAAAGGTGTCATTATCATTACCACCCCGTTACATCGATTTGCCCAATGAAGTATAATATATTATCTGCTGCTCGTTCGCTATTCCTGCCCATGCATAGATACTGTTTTACAAAGGAGGATTTCAAAGTAGAATACGAGCAAATAAGACAGTTCTATTCGAGGCGAAATATCCTCTATGCCGCAGTCATAACGCGGCAAAATAGATTAACAATAAAGAACGAAACGACTATTTAAAAAGCTTGAAACAAAATATGTAAATTTTCAGTTTTGAAACGATCACTCATTTGATCTTCACAAACACGTGTTAAAATAAATAAATAAATGATTCTTTGAACATACAAAAGGTTAAATAGAAAATAACAGGGATAACAAAAATTTAAGTCATCATAACCTCCTCTTCTTAAAGTCTTCTCCCATTTCTTATGGCCTGAGATCCAAGGGGATCTAAGCCCTTAACAGATCCAACACGCCGCTTTCCTACTGAACCACCGGGGTCTTTCACCCCTCCCCCGAAGAATCAAATCGGCGCGGACTATGCTGGTTAAACCAGAGACGAGGAGCTTAAGAAACCTTAGACTTTGCTTTGGGGGACGTTCTCTCGAAACGAAGACTAATCCCGAGATAGCCCAAGTGCCCCAGAGGCGCACTTGGGTTTTCCCATTCAACGACAGATGCTGAGCCCGTTTCAGGGCCCACCTAGCTTTCTTCAGGATACGTTTAAGTCTATCCAGGTCAGCTTTCGCCGACCAGTTCACCGTAACAGTGAACCCCAGGTATTTTACTCGACTTGTGAAGGTAGGGAGTGGTTGATTAGTCAATATAGAAGATAGAGCTGAGAGTGCTAGTCTCTTTAATTTTTTCTTTGTCGCAGGGGTGCCATGAAAGACAACTACCTGTAGGTAGTCGATAAAATCGCGGTAGCTTGCGAAAAGAAGAAGGTATTAAATGCGGTAAAACTCTCATTTCCTATCTTGAAAAAGAGTCGGATAGCCGCCTGGAAGAAGGCCACTCTGATCGGATCAAAGTGAAACCTCCTTCGAAGCAACGTATCTTGCTCAATCCTCCAACAAATTATGTCATGAGATGTGGACAGTTGTTGACGCGACTACTCCGTACAGAGGGGTTTAAACAGCAACCTCGAGTGAAGCAGTAAAATGTCGAGGATAGAATTTGTTGATGTGCAATGAAAGGTAGTGGACAGAGGTTTGTAAATAAGATAAGCGTTCCTAGCTCTGCGAAGTGCTGCGTTGATCCAACAACTAGTTCTGTCGTTGAAGTCTCCAAGTATTAAGTCATAGCCGCTGTCAATAATACTATCCAGGAGGTCACGGTTCTTGTGAATCTCTCCTGGACGGATGTAGACATTGGCTAGATTAATGCGTTTACCGTTCTTACAGAGTGAAACTACCAAACAAGACATGACTGGACACGAGTAATTTAACAGGAGCGATGACCTTAATGAGCTTTTAACTAAGGTCAAGAGTCCTCGAGATGAAGAGGAGTGAGGTGGGTTATGTACAAAGTATAGTGGGAACAAATATGCTTTGGAATAAATCGAGTAATGTCCTGGGGAATACGAATAGACCGCGTCTTCTGAAAGACTATAAAATCTGCAACATGTGTTAAGACTAGCGTATGGAAGCACTTGTTTTCACGGTACTTTATTTTGTAAGCATCGGTCTGGTATTTCTTGTTTACAGAAAAGCTAAAACGAAAGCAATTCAAAAAAGCTATAACGAAAGCTATCACTTTTGTTATAACCCTCTGAAGTGATATAAGGCAAAAAATAAAAGAGGCTAGCATATTACATATCCTAGATTCCGACAACAACTTCGAGGGTAATAAACCGGATGTGCCTACCCACCTGATTACAAATGATAAATTTATTTTTCCAGGTTAACTTTTGGTATGTTTCCCCCGGATATGTTTTTGATTATATGTTTGTTGTAACGTGTGTAATAACGTTTTCCTTATGATGACCGCAGTAGTGGTTGAAAATTTGAAAACAAAATAAATTTTAGACTCTTCACGATTTTTCTGTTGAAAATAGAAATATAATATATTTATAATCGCTATATAGGTTTATATATTTATAAAAAAGATATTAGTAAATTAGTGTATCGAAAAAGAATATGAACAATTGGTATTAAAGAAAAAAATATAGAGTTATACTGAAACTCATAAAAAAGTAGAACAACAAAAGATTTAAAATATTTGTATTAGCATTTAGAAAATCTTTCAATATGTATACTTATTAAAATTTTTAAACAATACTTGTACCTCTTCGCATTGCCAAGAGTAGTTATTTTTTATAAGTTCAGCAATTATTTGAATGCCTTGTAAATACTGAAGTTTGTCTATTTGATCTATTCTCGGTATTTAAAGCGGAAGCAATATGTTTCATAATATCGTGTATCTCATTTAACCCTATGTTGCTTAGATCACATACTCTCTGTGAAATAGTAACTACTCGCATAACTAAACACATGACAATCCAGCAACACCAGTTTACTCTAGGCATCTAAAATTAACACAGTTTAAAATTAAAATGTACCATATAAATTCATTCTGTCATTCGAGAAATGTACATAAATCAAGATTAAAACATGCAGATTAAAGTATTTGCTATAATAAAATATTTAAGATATTTAAGTTATCAATTTCTTTGAATTTAGCAATTGTTAATTTTAGGAACCAAGGAAAAAATATTATTCACTATATAAATAGTTGCCATTGATGGTAACTGTCATCCTGATGTAATGGTCATTCCTAAAGTTGATATTTCCTGTGGTAATGGCGACCGCAATTACATCAGGAAATATCCACTTCAGGAATATCATTTCTTCGGATATGATCAAAGAGACATGGTGTTAATGAATTTTAGATAAGGTTAGTAGAATTGATATTAGATGAAAGGATGAAGAAAGAGAGTAGTCAAAAGAGGATTTTTAAATAGGGAACGAACAATGACCGCTTTCTAAAAATCAGGAAATATTTCATTCCGGAACAAGTAGTTTAATATGCTGGTAATGAAAGATGTGAAGTAAGTGAACAACAATTTGAGAATTCGAATAGGAATGGGATCGGCAGGAGAGGACTTACATGGTGACGAAACAAGAAGGCAAGATGCATAATCTTCAGAGTCTATACGTACGTAAAAGAGCTTAGGGATACAAATAGACGGGATAGCAGAAGTTGTGGAAAAACTATGATCTAATCGATTAGAGAGATAGCTTTGAAATTAGGTAATCGGAGAATTGAAAATGATCAAGAGTGGAGATGACAGAGGAACGAGAAAGTAGATAATTGATAGTTTTCCATTTAGTTCGAGAGTGCGTAGTGGAAGCCAGTTTGTTTCGCCAAAATATGTGCCTTAGAACGCAGAAGTTGCCTATGCGAACGACGAAGAGCAAAGAATTGGCTACGATAAAAGGATGAATCAAGTTCTGAAGATAGTCTGAGATAACGATGATAAGTTCTGAAAGACCGACGCAGGAGGCGCCGTATTACTATTATTGTTGAAAATTTGAAAGCAAAATAAATATTGGACTATTCATAACATAATATTTAAACAAGGATTTAATACACACAATATTTTAACTAAAAAATATAGTTTCTTATAAACATACAAGATTAATATACACACAAATTACAATCAAATAACATAAAATCGACTTTCCAATTGAAATTTGTCTTGGTTATATTAAGTTCTATACACAAATTACATACAATCCGGTTTGCAAATTGACGAAATATCCCGTTGTGGTTTACCAGCTGCTAACTAATAACTACTTACAATAAATAACATACAAGGAAAGCAAAAATATCATGCCAAGAGGTCAACCGGCAAGCATCGCGAGATGCTGTAGTGCAACGGCCAAGCAGCGAAATGCAAGGGTTGCAAGTGCGCAGGAGCAGGAAAGCCTTGTATAAATTATTCGGCTTTGAATAACGTTGTAGGCTCCAACCTCCTTACACCATACAGGTACAAAACTGCAAAAAATTCAACTCCCAAAATTTTGATTGGGGTAATAAATTTTTTGTAACCGTCAGTGTTTCTAGCATAAACCCTCAACACTAAAATCCCGCCTGCATTTACCATAGCCAGTAAGATAAACCACTCTCATCTTGCGTGTCTAAACTCCCACAACACCGCCACCAGACCCACAATAACTCACAGATTTATGGCTAACCCCCATACCCCTTGACACTCACATTGGTCAAAAGGATTACACCGAAAATAACCAATAACAAAACCCCCACAACCTGAACAATGACATAAACCTAAATTAGGCGCAATTTCTGTCACGCAAGCTCCAATTATTGCCCCCTGCCTCATTTGTACTACAAAGGGTTTCTAAAAGATAAAACCGATCTGGCTCACGCCGATC